>CAWUFW010012258.1:507500-554157 GCA_963921515.1 Calotriton arnoldi
TTGTCCAAAGGGGGGTGCCCGGGTGGGGCCCGGGGGGTGGTAGGGTTCTGGGGGTGGTGGCGGTGGGTGTTGTTTGCCTATTGGGGCTCCGGGCTGCATGATCGGTTGCTCCAGGGCATCTGTTGTTCTTCATGTGTGGCTATGGGCTGTGCTCCCTTGTCTGGTGCCGGTTGTCGTCCGACTTTACACCAGGTAGGAGCAGGTGTTAATTTCCTGCTGCTAACGCACCTTATCGCATGTTTTGTGATCTTATCGCCGATGTGGCTGGTCGTTGGGAATGTTGTGGAGTGGTGTTGTCACGGATTTTTGCACGGGAACGCCTACTCTGCATATCATTAGCGTTAGTTGCCGGGGTCATCTGTGGCGATGTTTTTGCGACTGCTTTCGCAGGTAAACTGGTGTTATGGGCTGTTGTCGCCAGCTTGTGAATGGGGTGATGAATTTATCGCGACTTTGGCTGTGGTAAAGTGCCGATAACTCGGCGATAGATCCTTGAGAATATGCCCCAAAGTTACATGTGCTATACCAAAAAGAGGAAAAGAAAATACCTTAAGACAACAAGTTTTACGGTTTCAAACTCATCGATGTGGCAAATACGGTTGACGGAAATACAAGTCAAAGGAAAAGTTTTATACAAAATGTCGTTTTCGATTTCCACGTCCAGTAATTTCCAAAGGAAGAGTCAACAGTTTCATGTCAGCAGTGAGGCATACTATCACTAGAAAATCTCCCAAAAATACTTACAATTTAAAAAGAAGTGAACAATCAAAGTATATTAATGATTACAATCCTGTGATTTTGTCGATGTGGAATGCAAATATGGATATCCAGTATGTTGCAGATAATTCCATTGCTGTTGCTCGGTATGTTACGTCATACATAACAAAATCTGAAAAGACGGAGTTGAAAGAAATGTGGGAAGAAATTTCACAAGAGAAGACTTTTAGTAACAAATTGTACAGCTTTAGTTTGAAGATGCTGTCCCATCGAGAGATTGGATCCTACAAATGGTCGGATCGGTTGACCTCTGCAAGTTTATATTCAAAGTCAAGAGGAATCATTTGGGTTAGTCTAGGTCTTGCTGCAACACGAAATCGAGTTTTGAAATCTGTACAAGAAATTGAATATTTAGCATTAAATGATTCGGAAAGCACAGATATTGTTAAAACAAACATGTTGGATACGTACTATCCTAAAAGAAGTCCCTATCTTGAAAACATATGTCTCTATGAAGTACTACAATACTACAGCTTTAAAAGAAATATGACAGAGAACGTAAATGAAGAGAAATACGCAGTGATTGGTTCTGATGGATGTTTGGTGAAACATACTAAAGGAAATCTCATTAATCACAGGAAACTGAGTTGCAATACTCCAGATAAAAGGGAGTTTTACTATTTAGCAGTTCTGTAACTCTTCAAGCCTTGGCGTACTGAAATGGAATTACTTGGAGATTTTCAGTGCTATGAAGATTCTTTTAATGCATGTAAAGATAGCATTGAATGCACAGTTTTTCAAAATTATCTACAAATGTTGAATGAAGAGATTCAACAAGAAGCTACTATTGCAGCTGAGATTGCTAGAGACAGTTCTCAAGACAGTCAAAGTTCTGCTCCACTGAGTCAAGATCCACCAGGAGAACCAATTCTTGAAAATGAAGCAGCAATTGCTATGAGTGAAGTAGAAACGGCAATGCATCAAGCTCAACAGGATATTATGGAGTTGGGAAACTTGGAAGACCAACTAAATATTGAACAAAAAGAAATATATCAGCAAGTTACACAACAGATCAATCATGGTTTACTTCTTGAAAATAAAGAATGCACCTGCACATCATTTAAACCTATTCGAATGTATATCAGTGGTCAAGCTGGTACAGGAAATTTTCTTAATTAAAGTTTTGATCAGTTATTTACAGACAACCACTGAATCACATTTATCTTGTGTTGTAACCGCTCCAACTGGGTTAGCAGCACACAACATTAAAGGGATTACATTACATCGTTTACTAATGCTACCTGTTGAACATGAAAACAAGTTGGAATATCACAAGCTTTCTGGAGAAGCTTGTTTTGAAGTTTCAAGAGTACTAAAGAAAATGAAACTTCTGATAATTGATGAGGTGAGCATGGTCTCAAACTTAATGCTTGCCTTTATACATTTACAAATGCAGCAAATTTTAAAAACAGATTATGATGTGTTATTTGGAGGAAAACATGTGATTGTTTTCGGCGATCTACTGCAACTTACTCCTGTAAAAGGGCAACCAGTTTTTAAAACACTTGTGCATGAAGACACCAGGAAATCTTTGGGAAGTATTGGAAATGTCAACATTTGGTCATATTTTGAATACAAAGAACTTATTAAAAATATGCGACAGGCAAGTGATGAAGATTATGGAATCATTCTTCAAGATATAATAATTGGTGTATTGACAGAACATGGTAAAGAAGCTTTGCAAAGTCGGCTACTTACAAACTTGTTTCCAAATGAAAATGTTGCTCTGGAAATAATATACAAAAAAATTGGAGAAAAGAAATCTATAATCTGCCTAATGCCAACACTGCGAGAGTGTTCTACATTCAATGAAGAACTTTTAAAGCTGGAAAAACAACAAATAATAAAAATGGAAGCCATTGATAAAATAGAACACAAAGGAATTACTATTATTTTGTCTGAAAAATTAAAAACAAAATTGGATTCTTTGGAAAAATCTATATCTCAGACTGCTGGTTTAGAAAAGAATTTATATGTATGTGAAAACTGTCGGGTAATTTTACGGGGTAATTTGGATGTGGAAAAAGGTTTAGTAAATGGAGCAATGGGAAAAGTTGTTGATTTTGTTAATTATAGAAATAGAGATGAAATTGAATTTTTGAAGATTAAATTTGATCAGATTGAAGAGGTAAAACAGATTAGACGTTGTGCTGTTCGTTTTTTGCTTGTTAAAGACTTGTATGTTCGTAGAAAACAGTTTCCTCTTTCTTTGGCATATGCGGTTACCATTCATAAATCTCAAGGTTTAAGTGTAGACAGTGCTTTGGTAAACATTGGAAATACCGTGTTTAAAGAGGGTATGGCATATGTTGCATTGTCCTGAGTCAGAACTTTATCTGGATTGTATTTGATTGATTTTGATGAGAGAAAGATTAGTGCAGATGCAAATTGTGTAAGAGAGTATAATCGGTTAAGAAGACTGTATGCTCCCAACTTAGGTGAATATCCTGAATATGAAAAGCGTGTAGAATGTCGAAAACGAACATATGAGAAACTCTGTAGTGAGGTTGGAAAGAAGAAAAAAATCAAGAGAATGTTGAGGTTCCAAACAAAAAGAAAAAGGACACTGTTGAAGATATTGTAGGATATCAGTTAGAAAATAGCTCAGGTATCAACTACTATGCTAATGTAGTTGTGAACGTCATATTTTTTCTAGAAAATCATCAACAACAAATTATGGAGAATCGAGAAAAAGGTTTTGTTCTTTGTTACATTCTATTTATGAAAACTTGACAACCGATAAAACTAAAATCCAAAGTGCTTCTGGCATTCGGCATCTTCTGGATATATGTTCTGGTTCTTCACAATTTACACTTAATGTACAGCAAGATGCTCAAGAATTTCTTATGTTTATGCTTGCAGTATTGGAGGACGAAGGAATACAAATTGAAAATCTGTTTGGGCTTCGTTACAGATGGGATCATAAATGTGAAGATTGTTCATTTTCTTCTACCACTGAAATTGACACTGAAAGATTCATATATTTGACAATACCAGATTGCAAAACAGTGTCTTTTAACAAATTAGTAAAATCACCAAATCAAAGTATGGAATGTAGTCACTGCAAATCTGAAATGTTATCAACATTATTTATAGAAAGATTTGGACAATATATCATTTTAATGATACAACGTTGTAGAGCAGATGGAAGAAAATTGGAAACTAAAATTAAAAATTTTGTGGCAAGTCAACTGTCAATATCAGGAAGAACCTTCAAAGCAGTGGCAATTATTTTCCATGATGGACCTTCTATAACATCTGGACACTATACTGTGTATTTAAAGTGCAATAAAGGATGGACACATTGTAATGATGCCCATTTGGAATTCAAATGTCGGTTGCCTAATGAATTACCAAATTCATATCTAATATTTTTGATGCCAAAGTTCTGAAAACATCATTCGGCCTATTGGGAAGATGTGAAAATGAATTAATTATTTTATTTTGGATATTTTCAATACAAACGATTTCAGGAACATCATTCGGACTATTGGGAAGATGTCAATATGAATTGAGAAGTTTATTTTGGATATTTTCAATGCAAATGATTTTGCAAACATCATTCGGCCTATATGGAAGATGTCAAGAATTACTGTTTCAATTATCATTTTTGTTCTTTGATATTGTATTTAGAAAATTGTTTTTGAAAGAAGCAGTTCATATATCTGATCTTTGTAGTATATGCAATGTGAATGAGAGTGTTTATTTTAGAAAATGTAAACAGATAGTTGAATTTGTTCAAAAAAAGAAGAACGGAAGGTGCACTCGCAGGGAAGTCAAACACGTAAACAATAATTCCAAAAATATTTCCTTTATTCGTTTAATCTTTAAAACTGGCACACAGCCAACGCGTTTCGTTCCCAAAAGTGCCAAAAGGGAACTTCATCAGGGCTGTAACAATCATAAACAAAACATAACATTATAAAAACATAAACAACATTTAAAAACTACATATTTTATATGATCACCCACATGATCACCCACAGAAAGGATTTCAGAATTTGTGGACCTCAGGCTCCAGAAATATGTTGTAAATCTTCCATCATTTATCAAGGATAGCAAGGATGTCCTAGTGAAATTAAGGGATTTCCAATGGTCGGATGATCTTACTTTTGTAACTTTTGACGTTGTGGGTTTATACACCTGCATAGTCAAGGATTTTGGGTTGCGCGCAGTAAGGACTTTTCTAGATAAAGAAAATGCAAATTTGTTTGAATTCAATGAGATGGTGGTAGAAATGATTAACCTGATCTTGGATAATAGCTTTTTCTTGCATAACAAATGTTGGTATCAGCAGATACTTGGGATTGCTATGGGCTCCAGGTTTGCTCCCTCGTATGCCTGCCTTTTTATGGGTTGGTTTGAGAGGGAGTATGCCTGGAGCCGACGTGCCTCCCCCTGGACGGAATACATCGTGTACTGGGGGAGGTACATAGACGATATTATTTGTCTTTGGTCAGGATCTAGAGAGCATTTGCAGCAATACTTCTTGTATCTAAATTCCAATACTTTCAACGTCAGGTTCACTATGAACTGTGATAAAGAGAGAATTAATTTCCTTGACATACAGTTTTATGTCAAGGATCAGGTAGTTGAAAGTACACTATTTAGGAAGGATACAGCGTGCAATGGGGTCCTCCATGCTGGGAGTGCCCATTCGAGATCAGTAATTGACAATATTCCCTTTGGGGAGATGACTAGAATTCGTAGGAACTGCAGTAGGGAGGAGACGTTTTTGACGAATATACATGAATGTGAGCAGAGATTTTTAAAAAGGGGATATAAAAAGAGATTCTATCCAAAGCAGTGATTAAAGCAAAGAACTTAACTAGGGAAGATACTCTTCGTGAGACTCCCAAAAAGAAGAAAAAGGCACTATACCAGATAGGCAAGTTAGTCTAGTCACACAATATAATTTAAATTGTGGAAAAGTCCGAAATATCTTGAAAAAGAATTGGGGATTGTTAATGGATGTACCGGGACTGAGAAAAAGTATTTCAGATACCCCTATAGTAACGTACCGTAAGGGAAAGACACTACGTGATAATCTTTGTCCTAGTTATGTCTTTAACAAACAGGGTCAAAATACCTGGTTACCCCCAAACCTTTGGGCTTTTTTACTTGTGCTTGTTGTAATATCTGTCCTTTTGGCCGCAATAAAATCAGCAGTTTCACTTACAACAAATCTAAATCCTACGATATTGCATATTTTATAAATTGCAATACTACCCATGTAGTTTATGTTTTAGGATGTGACTGTGGCATTATTTATGTGGGTAGTACGGTACGTTCTTTAAAAACACGTGTACAGGAACACCGAAGGGCAATAATCAATAAGGATAGTCGCTACCCCCTTAGTGAACATTATAGGGACATACATCCTGATAATAATAATTTTTGGTTTCATGGTATTGACCATGTCCCTAGTGGAAACAGGGGTGGGAATCGGGAACTGATGGTCAGAAAGAGGGAAGCAAAATGGATTTGTCGCCTTCAAGCTACCTTAATGGGACACAACACAGATAGGGAATTGCATTATTTTCTAGAATAATGCATGATAATAATATCTGATCTGTATTTTTGAGCAAATCCCTTTTTTGAATTTCAGGTTATAAGTTTGTTGTTCCCCCCTTTTACATCATATTTACATCACTTTCTTTTCCAATCATGTATCTGTCTCTTCCCCCTTTCTTTGCAGTTCCTCGTGTTATACCATCTATATATGTCTCTATATTTAGAAACATCCTTCTCTTGGCCTTCTTTGTCTCTGCAATAGATCTTTGGCCTTTTTGGATATCAATATAATATGTTTGTTGTTTTTTCTTTTGATTTGAATTATTATTTTCTCTTAACTTTGGATTTTAATTATTCGTAGTTTCATTTTTTTATTTATTATTTTTTCTATTTTTACATTTTAGGAGAAGTTCCCTTTTAGCCAAATGCGAAATTAAGCTGCACGTGCCTGTGCGACTTATTGTATTTAGATTCCCTTTTGAGCCTCTTTATAAGCACATCGGCACTTTCTAGCCGTTATATGATGGCCGCTGCTTTTACGCAGTAAACCCTCTTGAGTTTTTTGATAAATGGCGCCATTCCCGTACAGATTAACTCTGTTGGTTATCATGCCGCTTTGTTTTTATGTTTTAGAGGTAAGCGGACCGCCTGCTTTGTGATTAATAATTTTTTTAAATACTTGTTAGGTTTGATGCGTATATGGGCACGTTTAACTTTAAATTTTAGGATGGGTGTTCTGTGGCCGAGCATGGGTTTGGGTTGCATGTGTTGGTGCGGCTGACTGTGTTCGGATCATTTTCCGAGTTTCTTTGTGGGACCTTTGGCATTTTCTAGCCGCTGGGAGATGGCCGCCGCAATTACATAGTTTCTAAACTCAACGATTGGGGTTCTTTTTCTCCTTGTTGCTCTTTACGGGTTCTTTTGATTGGCTCATGTGGTATGTCCACGTGACTGCAATTTACAGGATGACGCAGCAAACCCTTTTGGGCTTTAAATAATGGCGCCATTCCCGTACAGATCAACTCTGCCGGTTATCATGCCGCTTCGCTTTTATATGTTTCAGAGGTAAGCGGACCGCCTGTTTTTGAATATTTACTAAAATACTCGCTGAGATTGATGCGCATTTAGGCATTCGTTTCGTGATTGTTCGGCCATTTATTGGTTGTTCATGCAATTGTATTATGGTTATTTGGGTACACCTTTGTTTTTCTAATTTTCATAGAGAGATTGATCACACAGTCTTTTTGTAGTTAGTGACGTGATCCCCAGCACACAATTATCAATTTCTTGTGGCTGGTTGTCTATTTATGTACTATGGGAGCGCATAGGGAGGAGAATATTATACTCCTGTTTCTTGCGCATTTATTAAATCTTAGGACGTGATGACCTTCTTGAATGTTGTGTATTCCATTTTTCGACTTTTTGGAAAATAGTTGGTATCGTTTTTATTCATGAAGTAGAGCATACTGGGAGCAGGTGACCTGCTTGCCTTGTAATTATTGGTTTGTTTAGAGCTAGGATATACTATGGCAAAGTTCTTTGGTCTTTCATGTTTATCAGTCATCCAATATCACTGTTCGCCATAGGTTATTTTAGATAGGGGTCGGGATGTAATTGTATTTTCAGTGTAATTGTTTGTGCTGTATTTTAGCACCGGCTACGATGCCCTTAATAATTCCATTCTTTTCTTCTCATAGGAGATATGCCAAGATTTTTACTGCAAATGAGCAGCTTTTGTGAATTATGTTCTTTATCATTAAGGCTTTGAGTTATTCCGATTCTTGTACATAAATTATCGATTTGTGCTGGGTGAGTTTTACTTCTACTACTAAATATAGGAGATGTTCAGAGCAATACTTCTCTTCTTATTATGTTAACTGTAGCTTTTTTTCCAACTTTTAGAGTTTTATACACTTTGCCCTGGGCGGATCGTGCCCTTTGAGGTATTACTATTTTTCAAAATATTTCTGGTAACTCATTAAGGATTAATTGGATATTGAAGAGGTGAGATATAGTGATAATTTCTCACTTAAGATGATATCTGTGTCCTTTTTAAATCTCTTTGTATTTAATGGCACCATTTATTTTATGGTGCTGTTCTTTTCTAAGACATATCTATCTATTTAAGATTTATGTTCTTTATGTTTTTCTTTTTCTTTTTTCCCTTCTCTTTAAGATTGTTTATGATATTGTCATGCTATATTTAGTGTTTTTTTCATTTAAATATACTTCCTTTTTATGTTATTTTTTATACGTAGGAATTTCGTATTCTTAATTTATGTGTGTTAATGTGTTATATTTAGAGTTTTGTGTAATTTATGTTATGTTCAATGTTATGTTTATATGTTTGTAATATGAATGTGTTACGTATCTATTTTTGTATGAGTTTGTGGGTCATTGTATAAAATATAAAATATGTAGTTTTTAAATGTTGTTTATGTTTTTATAATGTTATGTTTTGTTTATGATTGTTACAGCCCTGATGAAGTTCCCTTTTGGCACTTTTGGGAACGAAACGCGTTGGCTGTGTGCCAGTTTTAAAGATTAAACGAATAAAGGAAATATTTTTGGAATTATTGTTTACGTGTTTGACTTCCCTGCGAGTGCACCTTCCGTTCTTCTTTTTTGAAAAACTTTGGCTGTGATTTGCACCTTTGGATGACGGGTGTAGGAAGTGTTTATGCACCATCTTTCAATTGACTGTACATGTGGATTAGTTGAGCTGGACCTTGGTCTGTCATCTGTTTTCTGTTTTCCTAAATTTATTTGCTCTGACTGTCCAGCACCCTGTCCGAACTGTTATTGTTTTATATAAAATATACAGAAATGTCTAAATTCCAGGATGGTAGAGAAGAAATGGCCCTAAACTTATTTAATGTTAGTTCTACTAATGTATCTGTAGCACAAAGTATTCCAACTATCTCTAGCCTGAAAACATTGTTTCTCAGATTAGAGAGACTTAAAAAACAAGAATTATCCCGTTGGTGGGACGGGATAACCCTTCAGCAATATCTTAGCAATAAGAAAATCCCACGGGGACTAAGAATTTTGATTTTCCCCACTTTTGAGGACTTAAAGGAAGATCTCCTTAATGAGTGGGAGAGTAATCTTGAAAATGCATCAGAAATAATGATGCAAATTTTAATACGTCATGCAAGGGAGAAGGGAGAGAAACTACAGGAAGAAATAGAGAGTATAGAGAAGGAAATTAATTCAATGAATGAGAAAGAACTCATAATGAAGAACTTTGTGATTTTAAAACAAGTTATGGACGATTATCAACTTTACCTTAAAGATAAAAAACTTAAGAAGGTGAGAAGAGATGACCGGGATTACCGGGATGGGCGCGTGTATACATTCGCCCAAAAATTTGACAATGTACAAGTGGGCGAGGAGAAAAAGAGACCCAGGGAGGAAAAAGAGACAAATGATGAAGCTAGTTCCATGGGTAGTGCTTCTTCCTCATCACTAAATAGTGTATCATCTAATGTGACACAGGAATTCCCTTTAGCAGAAGGAGCTTCTTCTTTCCAGAAGGAGCTCGCAAAGCTAAGAATAAGCAGCAGGCTCCAACAGAAAAGAGAACAGCCAAAACCCGTAGGGGAGGTAGGAGGGCAAAAGGCAGGTATGGGCAGAGGTCGGGGTCCCATGAACAAAGGGAACAAATGATGAGTAATGATACAACATGTGATGTGGTAATATGTAACAACATACCTAATGAAAATGATTTGAAAATTGTAAATCTATCTAATAAAGTACTTGATAAGGATGAAATGTCTATCCTTAGTAGAGGTTTGAATTTTTGTCCATCTCAGAGTGGGGATCCAACTGATGTCCATATCGATATGTATAAATTTGTTAGGGCTCTTAAATTGCGGGATTATTTTTCACAACATGCTAAAAAGGATATGGAGCGAAATGGGAATGAATGTGCCACTGGACAGACAATTGGAGAAATTCGCAATGTTCAATTGTTACTTAGTTTAGATGGGAACTCTGCCCCTGCGATGCCCAGTCTGCTTAGCGATTTGGAAATTGAACAAGAGACAAATACAGATAGTGGTTTACGACCTAGGTCTAAATTTGTACCCACTTTTAATTATCACCAAAACATCGACACTTTTTATGACAGAGTGACAAGGGATCTGTATAAAATGGAGATGACAAAGAAGACTTTTACATCTGTCAATCACAACATTACCGCCAAAGAAAGAGAAGCCTTGAACAGACTCAAGTCTGACGATAGTATTGTAATCAGAGAGGCAGACAAAGGCGGTAATGTTGTGATAATGAATTTTTGTGATTATATGACGGAAATTGAACGTCAACTCAATGACGTACAGTGCTATAGAAAGGTGTTGGTGGATCCTATCCAGGATTTGACATCATTGATTAATGGAAAATTGAGTGAATGGAAAGAGATTGGCCTCCTGACGGAGGACGAATTTAATTACCTTAGGGTGTATTGTCCAACGCATCCATGTATTTATGTGTTGCCCAAAGTCCACAAGGGGGTCGCTTTCCCCAGGGCGTCCTATTATTTCAGGGGTGGGATCACCCACAGAAAGGATTTCAGAATTTGTGGACCTCAGGCTCCAGAAATATGTTGTAAATCTTCCATCATTTATCAAGGATAGCAAGGATATCCTAGTGAAATTAAGGGATTTCCAATGGTCGGATGATCTTACTTTTGTAACTTTTGACGTTGTGGGTTTATACACCTGCATAGTCAAGGATTTTGGGTTGCGCGCAGTAAGGACTTTTCTAGATAAAGAAAATGCAAATTTGTTTGAATTCAATGAGATGGTGGTAGAAATGATTAACCTGATCTTGGATAATAGCTTTTTCTTGCATAACAAATGTTGGTATCAGCAGATACTTGGGATTGCTATGGGCTCCAGGTTTGCTCCCTCGTATGCCTGCCTTTTTATGGGTTGGTTTGAGAGGGAGTATGCCTGGAGCCGACGTGCCTCCCCTGGACGGAATACATCGTGTACTGGGGGAGGTACATAGACGATATTATTTGTCTTTGGTCAGGATCTAGAGAGCATTTGCAGCAATACTTCTTGTATCTAAATTCCAATACTTTCAACGTCAGGTTCACTATGAACTGTGATAAAGAGAGAATTAATTTCCTTGACATACAGTTCTATGTCAAGGATCAGGTAGTTGAAAGTACACTATTTAGGAAGGATACAGCGTGCAATGGGGTCCTCCATGCTGGGAGTGCCCATTCGAGATCAGTAATTGACAATATTCCCTTTGGGGAGATGACTAGAATTCGTAGGAACTGCAGTAGGGAGGAGACGTTTTTGACGAATATACATGAATGTGAGCAGAGATTTTTAAAAAGGGGATATAAAAAAGAGATTCTATCCAAAGCAGTGATTAAAGCAAAGAACTTAACTAGGGAAGATACTCTTCGTGAGACTCCCAAAAAGAAGAAAAAAGGCACTATACCAGATAGGCAAGTTAGTCTAGTCACACAATATAATTTAAATTGTGGAAAAGTCCGAAATATCTTGAAAAAGAATTGGGGATTGTTAATGGATGTACCGGGACTGAGAAAAAGTATTTCAGATACCCCTATAGTAACGTACCGTAAGGGAAAGACACTACGTGATAATCTTTGTCCTAGTTATGTCTTTAACAAACAGGGTCAAAATACCTGGTTACCCCCCAAACCTTTGGGCTTTTTTACTTGTGCTTGTTGTAATATCTGTCCTTTTGGCCGCAATAAAATCAGCAGTTTCACTTACAACAAATCTAAATCCTACGATATTGCATATTTTATAAATTGCAATACTACCCATGTAGTTTATGTTTTAGGATGTGACTGTGGCATTATTTATGTGGGTAGTACGGTACGTTCTTTAAAAACACGTGTACAGGAACACCGAAGGGCAATAATCAATAAGGATAGTCGCTACCCCTTAGTGAACATTATAGGGACATACATCCTGATAATAATAATTTTTGGTTTCATGGTATTGACCATGTCCCTAGTGGAAACAGGGGTGGGAATCGGGAACTGATGGTCAGAAAGAGGGAAGCAAAATGGATTTGTCGCCTTCAAGCTACCTTAATGGGACACAACACAGATAGGGAATTGCATTATTTTCTAGAATAATGCATGATAATAATATCTGATCTGTATTTTTGAGCAAATCCCTTTTTTGAATTTCAGGTTATAAGTTTGTTGTTCCCCCCTTTTACATCATATTTACATCACTTTCTTTTCCAATCATGTATCTGTCTCTTCCCCCTTTCTTTGCAGTTCCTCGTGTTATACCATCTATATATGTCTCTATATTTAGAAACATCCTTCTCTTGGCCTTCTTTGTCTCTGCAATAGATCTTTGGCCTTTTTGGATATCAATATAATATGTTTGTTGTTTTTTCTTTTGATTTGAATTATTATTTTCTCTTAACTTTGGATTTTAATTATTCGTAGTTTCATTTTTTTTATTTATTATTTTTTCTATTTTTAAATTTTAGGAGAAGTTCCCTTTTAGCCAAATGCGAAATTAAGCTGCACGTGCCTGTGCGACTTATTGTATTTAGATTCCCTTTTGAGCCTCTTTATAAGCACATCGGCACTTTCTAGCCGTTATATGATGGCCGCTGCTTTTACGCAGTAAACCCTCTTGAGTTTTTTGATAAATGGCGCCATTCCCGTACAGATTAACTCTGTTGGTTATCATGCCGCTTTGTTTTTATGTTTTAGAGGTAAGCGGACCGCCTGCTTTGTGATTAATAATTTTTTTAAATACTTGTTAGGTTTGATGCGTATATGGGCACGTTTAACTTTAAATTTTAGGATGGGTGTTCTGTGGCCGAGCATGGGTTTGGGTTGCATGTGTTGGTGCGGCTGACTGTGTTCGGATCATTTTCCGAGTTTCTTTGTGGGACCTTTGGCATTTTCTAGCCGCTGGGAGATGGCCGCCGCAATTACATAGTTTCTAAACTCAACGATTGGGGTTCTTTTTCTCCTTGTTGCTCTTTACGGGTTCTTCTGATTGGCTCATGTGGTATGTCCACGTGACTGCAATTTACAGGATGACGCAGCAAACCCTTTTGGGCTTTAAATAATGGCGCCATTCCCGTACAGATCAACTCTGCCGGTTATCATGCCGCTTCGCTTTTATATGTTTCAGAGGTAAGCGGACCGCCTGTTTTTTGAATATTTACTAAAATACTCGCTGAGATTGATGCGCATTTAGGCATTCGTTTCGTGATTGTTCGGCCATTTATTGGTTGTTCATGCAATTGTATTATGGTTATTTGGGTACACCTTTGTTTTTCTAATTTTCATAGAGAGATTGATCACACAGTCTTTTTGTAGTTAGTGACGTGATCCCCAGCACACAATTATCAATTTCTTGTGGCTGGTTGTCTATTTATGTACTATGGGAGCGCATAGGGAGGAGAATATTATACTCCTGTTTCTTGCGCATTTATTAAATCTTAGGACGTGATGACCTTCTTGAATGTTGTGTATTCCATTTTTCGACTTTTTGGAAAATAGTTGGTATCGTTTTTATTCATGAAGTAGAGCATACTGGGAGCAGGTGACCTGCTTGCCTTGTAATTATTGGTTTGTTTAGAGCTAGGATATACTATGGCAAAGTTCTTTGGTCTTTCATGTTTATCAGTCATCCAATATCACTGTTCGCCATAGGTTATTTTAGATAGGGGTCGGGATGTAATTGTATTTTCAGTGTAATTGTTTGTGCTGTATTTTAGCACCGGCTACGATGCCCTTAATAATTCCATTCTTTTCTTCTCATAGGAGATATGCCAAGATTTTTACTGCAAATGAGCAGCTTTTGTGAATTATGTTCTTTATCATTAAGGCTTTGAGTTATTCCGATTCTTGTACATAAATTATCGATTTGTGCTGGGTGAGTTTTACTTCTACTACTAAATATAGGAGATGTTCAGAGCAATACTTCTCTTCTTATTATGTTAACTGTAGCTTTTTTCCAACTTTTAGAGTTTTATACACTTTGCCCTGGGCGGATCGTGCCCTTTGAGGTATTACTATTTTTCAAAATATTTCTGGTAACTCATTAAGGATTAATTGGATATTGAAGAGGTGAGATATAGTGATAATTTCTCACTTAAGATGATATCTGTGTCCTTTTTAAATCTCTTTGTATTTAATGGCACCATTTATTTTATGGTGCTGTTCTTTTCTAAGACATATCTATCTATTTAAGATTTATGTTCTTTATGTTTTTCTTTTTCTTTTTTCCCTTCTCTTTAAGATTGTTTATGATATTGTCATGCTATATTTAGTGTTTTTTTCATTTAAATATACTTCCTTTTTATGTTATTTTTTATACGTAGGAATTTCGTATTCTTAATTTATGTGTGTTAATGTGTTATATTTAGAGTTTTGTGTAATTTATGTTATGTTCAATGTTATGTTTATATGTTTGTAATATGAATGTGTTACGTATCTATTTTTGTATGAGTTTGTGGGTCATTGTATAAAATATAAAATATGTAGTTTTTAAATGTTGTTTATGTTTTTATAATGTTATGTTTTGTTTATGATTGTTACAGCCCTGATGAAGTTCCCTTTTGGCACTTTTGGGAACGAAACGCGTTGGCTGTGTGCCAGTTTTAAAGATTAAACGAATAAAGGAAATATTTTTGGAATTATTGTTTACGTGTTTGACTTCCCTGCGAGTGCACCTTCCGTTCTTCTTTTTTTGAAAAACTTTGGCTGTGATTTGCACCTTTGGATGACGGGTGTAGGAAGTGTTTATGCACCATCTTTCAATTGACTGTACATGTGGATTAGTTGAGCTGGACCTTGGTCTGTCATCTGTTTTCTGTTTTCCTAGATAGTTGAATTTGCTGTAAATATTTTGAACAATGATTTGTTTTTTTTTAGCAATCTTATTGATTGTATTTTTTTGCCCGCTGTTACATGATGATCAAGATTGAAATCACTGCATAAGGTGAAATTCAATAGAATCTGAAAACAGCAAAAAAGGCAAACTGAATATGTTATGTAATTGTAAAATTATGTTGTGCTCTTAAAACTATAATATTATCTGTAATAACAATATTTTTTCTTTTCTTTTACAGAAACTAATTCTAAAGTTTGAAAATATTTTAAATTTAGATTATAATAAAACAACTGAAAAATAGTTTCAATGAGTTTCATATCTACTTCAAAAAAGCTAAGATTAAGTCACCCAAGCACTACCCATGCACTGCTACAATCACCTGTGCACTACCCATACAATCCTCTAACCGCCTACACACTACTCATTCCCACCTTCAATTACCCAGGTAGTACCCATGCAATACAGCAATCACCCTTGTCACTACCCATGCACTCCTCCAATCACCCAGCCAGTACCATGTACTTATCCAATCACTCCGCCAATTCCCAAGCACTTATCAATTCACCATGCATTCTCCTTGCAGTACTCTAATCATCCAGTCAGTACCCATGTACTCATGCAATGACCCAGGCACTAACACATGCACTGCTACAAACCCCTGTGGACTACCCATGCAGTTCTCTAACCACCTAGACACTACTCATTCGCTCCTTCAATTACCCAGGTAGTACCCATGCAGTCCAGCAATCACCCTGTCACTACCCATGCACTCCTCCAATCACCCAGCCAGTACTATGTACTTATCCAATCACTCCGCCAATTCCCAAGCACTTATAAATTCACCGTGCACTCTCCTTGCAGTACTCTAATCATCCAGTCAGTACCCATGTACTCATGCAATGACCCAGGCTGGAACCATGCATTGTTACAATCACCTGTGCACTACCCATACAATCCTCTAACCGCCTAGACACTGCTCATTCACTCCTTCAATTACCCAGGTAGTACCCATGCAGTCCAGCAATCACCCTGTCACTCCCCATGCACTCCTCCAATCACCCAGCCAGTACCATGTACTAATCCAATCACTCCGCCAACTCCCAAGCACTTATAAATTCACCATGCGCTCTCCTTGCAGTACTCTAATCATCCAGTCAGTACCCATGTACTCATGCAATGACCCAGGCACTAACACATGCACTGCTACAAACCCCTGTGTACCACCCATGCAGTCCTCTAACCACCTAGACACTGCTCATTCACTCCTTCAATTACCCAGGTAGTACCCATGCAGTCCAGCAATCACCCTGTCACTACCCATGCACTCCTCCAATCACCCAGCCAGTACCATGTACTAATCCAATCACTCCGCCAATACCCAAGCACTTATGAATTCACCATCCACTCTCCTTGCAGTACTCTAATCATCCAGTCAGTACCCATGTACTCATGCAATGACCCAGGTACTAACACATGCACTGCTACAATCCCCTCTGCACTACCCATGCAGTCCTCTAACCACCTAGACACTACTCATTCGCTCCTTCAATTCCCCAGGTAGTACCCATGCTGTCCAGCAATCACCCTGTCACTACTCATGTACTCCTCCAATCACTCAGCCAGTACCATGTACTTATCCAATCACTCCGCCAATACCCAATCACTTATAAATTCACCATGCACTCTCCTTGCAGTACTCTAATCATCCAGTCAGTACCCATGTACTCATGCAATGACCAAGGCTGGAACCATGCACTGCTACAATCCCCTGTGCACTACCCATGCAGTCCTCTAACCACCTACACACTACTCATTCGCACCTTCAATTACCCAGGTAGCACCCATGCAGTCCAGCAATCAACCTGTCACTCCCCATGCACTCCTCCAATCCCCCAGCCAGTACCATGTACTTATCCAATCACTCTGCCAATTCCCAAGCACTTATAAATTCACCATGCACTCTCCTTGCAGTACTCTAATCATTCAGTCAGTACCCATGTACTCATGAAATGACCCAGGCACTAACACATGTACTGCTACAATCCCCTGTGCACTACCCATGCAGTCCTCTAACCACCTACACACTACTCATTCGCACCTTCAATTACCCAGGTAGTACCCATGCAGTCCAGCAATCACCCTGTCACTACCCATGCAGTTCTCCAATTACACAGGTACTATGATGCACTCTTGCAATGATCTATACATTACCTCTGTAGTGATACAATCTCCCAGTCATTACCCATACACTTATATAATCATCCAAGCAGTACCCATGTACTTTTCCAATCACCCACACAATGTCCTCGCTCTCATACAATCACTCAGGTATTTTTTCTTTTTTTAACCAAGAGATGTGGTTCCGTAAGAACCGTTTTTTTTTTTAACAATTTAAATTTTTTTTTGTATTTTTTAAACCTTTTTTTCTTTTTTTGTGTGTTTTTGATTTTTTTAGATTAGAGAAAAATGAAAAACAACAAACGAGCTGCTTAACAAAAAGAAGAGCACATTATAAAAAAATTAACATTTATGTGCTTTTATGGCAGCTATTATAACATCGAGACAATGCAGAGTTTAGTCTCACACTTCTTGCAAATGATTGCAGCTTCAAAAATGTTGGGAGTCGAGAGGACAGGGAGTCCTATACTGTGGGAAGTGGAATAAGCAGCATAATCATTGTTTTCCTCCTCAAGTAGCCCACTTGGGTAAAGTACTGTTTTTTAATTTTTGCAGAACTCGACAACACCCACTGTGGTAAAACGACGAGGGACTTCAAAGACCATGAGGCATCGTGATTGCACGCCCACTGGGGCGGGTGTTAATGTTTAAATATGGTTTCCTGATTGTTGCCGGGACTGCTGTTCAAGTTGCCAGTGATCAAGGGCAGAGTGCTGCCCGAAACGCGTTTGGCCTGTGATAAAGAACTTAGGAGGGAACGTGTTGTGACTGCTAACCTGCAATAAATATGGTGATAACTCCCTGATGTGTGGCATTTCCATCGAGGGCAACCTCTGTTTGTGGATATTTTGAGCGGCAGCCCAGCCGCGGAAACGCCCCTCCGCATGTCAGCGGACCAGCGATTCTTGAAATGTCGGGAGTCGAGAGGACAGGGAGTCCTATACTGTGGGAAGTGGAATAAGCAGCATAATCATTGTTTTCCTCCTCAAGTAGCCCACTTGGGTAAAGTACTGTTTTTTAATTTTTGCAGAACTCGACAACACCCACTGTGGTAAAACGACGAGGGACTTCAAAGACCATGAGGCATCGTGATTGCACGCCCATTGGGTCGGGTCTTAATGTTTAAATATGGTTTCCTGATTGTTGCTGGGACTGCTGTTCAAGTTGCCAGTGATCAAGGGCAGAGTGCTGCCCGAAACGCGTTTGGCCTGTGATAAAGAACTTAGGAGGGAACGTGTTGTGATTGCTAACCTGCAATAAATATGGTGATAACTCCCTGATGTGTGGCATTTCCATCGAGGGCAACCTCTGTTTGTGGATATTTTGAGTGGCAGCCCAGCCGCGGAAACGCCCCTCCGCATGTCAGCGGACCAGCGATTCTTGAAATGTCGGGAGTCGAGAGGACAGGGAGTCCTATACTGTGGGAAGTGGAATGAGCAGCATAATCATTGTTTTCCTCCTCAAGTAGCCCACTTGGGTAAAGTACTGTTTTTTAATTTTTGCAGAACTCGACAACACCCACTGTGGTAAAACGACGAGGGACTTCAAAGACCATGAGGCATCGTGATTGCACGCCCACTGGGGCGGGTCTTAATGTTTAAATATGGTTTCCTGATTGTTGCCGGGACTGCTGTTCAAGTTGCCAGTGATCAAGGGCAGAGTGCTGCCCGAAACGCGTTTGGCCTGTGATAAAGAACTTAGGAGGGAACGTGTTGTGACTGCTAACCTGCAATAAATATGGTGATAACTCCCTGATGTGTGGCATTTCCATCGAGGGCAACCACTGTTTGTGGATATTTTGAGCGGCAGCCCAGCCGCGGAAACGCCCCTCCGCATGTCAGTGGACCAGCAATTCTTGAAATGTCGGGAGTCGAGAGGACAGGGAGTCCTATACTGTGGGAAGTGGAATAAGCAGCATAATCATTGTTTTCCTCCTCAAGTAGCCCACTTGGGTAAAGTACTGTTTTTTAAATTTTGCAGAACTCGACAACACCCACTGTGGTAAAACGACGAGGGACTTCAAAGACCATGAGGCATCATGATTGCACGCCCACTGGGGCGGGTCTTAATGTTTAAATATGGTTTCCTGATTGTTGCCGGGACTGCGGTTCAAGTTGCCAGTGATCAAGGGCAGAGTGCTGCCCGAAACGCGTTTGGCCTGTGATAAAGAACTTAGGAGGGAACGTGTTGTGATTGCTAACCTGCAATAAATATGGTGATAACTCCCTGATGTGTGGCATTTCCATCGAGGGCAACCTCTGTTTGTGGATATTTGGAGTGGCAGCCCAGCCGCGGAAACGCCCCTCCGCATGTCAGCGGACCAGCGATTCTTGAAATGTCGGGAGTCGAGAGGACAGGGAGTCCTATACTGTGGGAAGTGGAATAAGCAGCATAATCATTGTTTTCCTCCTCAAGTAGCCCACTTGGGTAAAGTACTGTTTTTTAATTTTTGCAGAACTCGACAACACCCACTGTGGTAAAACGACGAGGGACTTCAAAGACCATGAGGCATCGTGATTGCACGCCCACTGGGGCGGGTGTTAATGTTTAAATATGGTTTCCTGATTGTTGCCGGGACTGCTGTTCAAGTTGCCAGTGATCAAGGGCAGAGTGCTGCCCGAAACGCGTTTGGCCTGTGATAAAGAACTTAGGAGGGAACGTGTTGTGACTGCTAACCTGCAATAAATATGGTGATAACTCCCTGATGTGTGGCATTTCCATCGAGGGCAACCACTGTTTGTGGATATTTTGCGCTGCAGCCCAGCCGCGGAAACGCCCCTCCGCATGTCAGCGGACCAGCAATTCTTGAAATGTCGGGAGTCGAGAGGACAGGGAGTCCTATACTGTGGGAAGTGGAATAAGCAGCATAATCATTGTTTTCCTCCTCAAGTAGCCCACTTGGGTAAAGTACTGTTTTTTAAATTTTGCAGAACTCGACAACACCCACTGTGGTAAAACGACGAGGGACTTCAAAGACCATGAGGCATCATGATTGCACGCCCACTGGGGCGGTCTTAATGTTTAAATATGGTTTCCTGATTGTTGCCGGGACTGCTGTTCAAGTTGCCAGTGATCAAGGGCAGAGTGCTGCCCGAAACGCGTTTGGCCTGTGATAAAGAACTTAGGAGGGAACGTGTTGTGATTGCTAACCTGCAATAAATATGGTGATAACTCCCTGATGTGTGGCATTTCCATCGAGGGCAACCTCTGTTTGTGGATATTTTGAGCAGCAGCCCAGCCGCGGAAACGCCCCTCCGCATGTCAGCGGACCAGCGAGTCTTGAAATGTCAGGAGTCGAGAGGACAGGGAGTCCTATACTGTGGGAAGTGGAATAAGCAGCATAATCATTGTTTTCCTCCTCAAGTAGCCCACTTGGGTAAAGTACTGTTTTTTAATTTTTGCAGAACTCGACAACACCCACTGTGGTAAAACGACGAGGGACTTCAAAGACCATGAGGCATCGTGATTGCACGCCCACTGGGGCGGGTCTTAATGTTTAAATATGGTTTCCTGATTGTAGCCGGGACTGCTGGTCAAGTTGCCAGTGATCAAGGGCAGAGTGCTGCCCGAAACGCGTTTGGCCTGTGATAAAGAACTTAGGAGGGAACGTGTTGTGACTGCTAACCTGCAATAAATATGGTGATAACTCCCTGATGTGTGGCATTTCCATCGAGGGTGTCTGAACTGGGGCTCTCTAGTTGGCAATGGTATGCACCTTTGTCCAAATAGGGACCCTTGCTTCTAAGTCAGGGAAAGGGGATTACACACCTGGATAACCCCTGCTCACCCCCTTGGTAGCTTGGCACGAGCAGGCAGGCTTATCTAAGAGGCAGTGTGTTAAGCATTTGTGAACACATACAGTAATACAGTGAAAACACTACAGATGGACACCACACAGGTTTTATCAAAATAAGTATTCATTATATAGATTTATCACAAGACCACAAACGACAAAAATCCACAATACTGTAATCAATAATACTTCAAGATGGTAGAAATGGTTTAAAAATAGGTTCTTCACTTTAAAAGCAGTCTTTAGCAACAAATAACCCCAACTGGAGTTATCACGACGTCGAGGTCAAAGAAATCCCAAAGTACGGCGCCGACCGCGAGGTGCGCGGCGTCGGGCCCGGAGTCAAAACAGACCCACAAAGAACAGTACCTTGGAAAAGCGGAAACAAAGACAGATCACGGCATCGGGGAGGTGCGGCGTCGTTGGCGCGTGGCGGCGTCGGTTCCTTGCTTCGGAGGAGAGGATGCGTCGGGACCTGGATGCTTGCGCAGGCAGGGGAGGCTTCGGTTCCGGACCAGAGAGGAGGTGACATCACGATGGCGCCGAGGCCACGGTTCCGTACGATGTCACGATGTCGATAGATTCTTGACCACCCACGTCGACGATCGGCTCCGCGATGATGTCAGCTTCGGAGTCGATGCGGCACAGCAGCAGGCGTCGGGCCGGCGTCGTAAGTCGGAGCAGCGCTCACGGCTATAGCAGGCTTACGATGTCGCTCGCTGGCATCGAGGTGGCACGGCGGTCGGCGTCGAGTCTTCGTTGCAAGTCGGAGCAGCACTCACGGCTTCGATGCAGGAGACGGCGTCGCTCGCCGGCGTCGGTGTTGCAAATTCCTTCTGTAGCACCAGAACAGCAAATTCCAGATGCAGGCAAACAGAAGGGGTGAAGTCTGGTATCCCTGAGATTTCGGTCAGGAGGCAAGCTCAAATCAAGCCCTTGGAGTAATATTCTGCAAGATGATGAAAGTTCTTTAAAAGTTCCTTCTCCTTTCCTTGGCAATGAAGAAACCACTGCAGGACAACCCAGCAAACAGCACACTTGGCAGAGGGGCAGTCCAACTCCTGCAGCTTCCTTGGTTCTTCTCCTTGGCAAAAGGGTCGTCTTGTTGTTCCAGAAGTGATCTAAAGTTCTTGGGTCTGGGTCCCAATATTTATACTACTTTTCTCTTTGTTCTCTGAAGGCAGAGAGGCCTTTGCCTAGTCAAAACCAGTTCTGGTCAGTCTTGGAGCACTTTGTTGACAAGACTCCTTCTTTCCTTTCACAGTGTAGGCCAGGGACATCAGACACACCACAGGAGGTGGAGCCAGCATTGTGGAGGGAAGGCACAGCCCTATTCAGGTCCCAGGTGCAACTCCTCCCTCCCATCTGCATGCAGATCTCTCTATTCAGCCCTGTGCTGACTCGCCCTGTCTCCTGGCAGCCCCCAGCCCCTGTCACTCAAACTCCAGACAAGGAATACACAACCTAGCAGAGGCAGGCTTGGATAGTTAGGCAAGAAAATACCCACTTTCTAAAAGTGGTATTTTCAAACACAGAATGTTAAAACCAACTTCACTAAAAGATGTATTTTATCATTCTGAGTTCAGGCATACTAAACTCGAATTTCTACCTAGTTCCCTGAGTCAGTTAGGATTATAAGATGTAATAATCTAACTGCCCATTCTGGCCTATGGGGAACAGGTAGCCTTGCAATAGTGAAAAACGAAAATGGCTGTAATTCACTATTAGGACATGCCACACACATCAGGGCAGGTCCTACCTTTTACTAACAATGCACCCTGCCCTAGGGCCTACCTTAGGGGTGACTAATATGCAGAAAAGGGAAGGTTTAGGGACTGGTAAGTGGGTGCACTTACCAAGTCGACATGGCAGTCAGACTGCACACAGGCTCTGCAATGGCAGGCCTGAGACACACTTTGCAAGCTGCTTCTGTGGGTGGCACAACCAGTGCTGCAAGCCCACCAGCAGCATTTGATTTACATGGTGCACTATACTAGGGTCTGACAAGTAAATCAAATAACCCAATCATGGGGTCACTAATCAATGCATCAATTTACCATAGGGAGCACTTGCACTGTGGCACAGAATAGCAGTGGCACAGTGCCCAAAGCATCTAAAACCAGCAAACAGATCAAAAACAGAGGAGGCAATCAGAAAAAAATGGAAGGGAGACTCACGCCAATGATACCAGGTCTAACACGTGTCCCCTCCAGCTGAAATGTGGGGAGAACTACCCTTCCCCTAGGGAGTCCTCTTCACTAAGGCGGAAAAATCTAGACAGACCATCAGCATTGGCGTGTTCTGTACCAGGGCGGTGTTCCATCGTGAAGTCCATACCCTGTAGGGAAATGGACCACCTCAACAACTTTGGGTTCTCACCCTCATCTGCATCAGCCATCTGAGGGGCCTGTGGTCGGTCTGAACCAGGAAGTGAGTCCCAAACAAGTATGGTCTCAACTTCTTCAGTGCCCAGACCACAGCAAATGCCTCACGCTCAATTGCACTCCACCTCTGTTCCCGTGGAAGTAACCTCCTACTGATGAAGGCTACGGGTTGGTCTAGGCCTTCCTCATTAATCTGTGATAGAACAGCCCCCACACCATGCTCTGAAGCGTCTGTTTGAACAATGAATTCTTTTGAGAAGTTGGGCGCCTGAAGCACGGGTGCTGTGCACATGGCAGTCTTCAGGGCGTCAAAAGCCTTCTGACAGGTGTCAGTCCAGTTCACTTTCTTGGGCTGCTTCCTGGAAGTCAGCTCAGTCAAGGGTGCAACAATGTTGCCATACCCCTTGACAAACCTCCTGTAGTACCCCGTGAGTCCTAAAAAGGCTCTCACCTGTGTCTGAGTCTTTGGGGGTTCCCATGCCAGGATGGTATCAATCTTGGGCTGTAGGGGCGCCACCTGGCCGCTTCCTACCTGGTGCCCCAAGTACACCACAGAACCCTGCCCAATCTGGCACTTACTCGCCTTGATTGTGAGGCCTGCCTTCTGCAGCGCCATCAACACTTCCCAGAGGTGGCGCAGATGTTCTTCCCAAGTGGAACTAAACACCGCAATGTCATCCAGGTAGGCGGCACTGAAATCTTCCAGTCCGTCCAACACCTGGTTGACCAACCTCTGAAAGGTGGCAGGGGCATTCTTCATCCCAAAGGGCATAACCCGGAATTGGTAGTGCCCATCTGGGGTGGAGAATGCTGACCTCTCCTTGGCCCCATCAGTTAAGGCAATCTGCCAGTACCCAGACGTCAAATCAAACGTGCTGAGGTACCGGGCAGCTCCCAACCGATCAATGAGCTCATCAGCTCTGGGGATGGGGTGCGCGTCAGTCCTGGTGACTGAATTGAGTCCTCGGTAGTCCACACAGAACCGGAGTTCGGGTGTGGCACCAGGCGCGGCAGCCTTTGGGACCAAAACCACTGGGCTGGCCCAAGGACCGTTAGAGGACTCAATCACCCCTAAGGCAAACATCTTGGAGACCTCCTCCTTAATGTAAGCTCTGACCCTGTCAGTCACTCTGTAAGCTTTGTGCTTCACAGGAGGACTGTCCCCAGTGTCCACATCATGGACGCACCACTCAGTGACACTAGGAACCAGGGAGAACAAATCAGGGAATTGCCCCAGCAGTTGGTGACAATCTTGCTGCTGTTCAGGGGTCAGTGTGGCAGAGAGGCCAACACCATCCACTGACCCATCTTGCTCCGCTGCAGACAGGAGGTCAGGAAGAGGCTCAGTCTCCTCCTCCATTCCATCATCTGTCGCTAGGAGCATGCCCACTTCGGACCTTTCTAAGTGGGGCTTCAGGCGGTTAACATGCAGGACCCGCAAAGGGTTCCTGGGAGACCGCAAGTTCACCAGATAGGTGACATCACTCTTGCGCTCCACCACCTCAAATGGACCGGTCCACCTGTCCTGGAGCGCACAGGGCTCCACAGGGGCCATGACCCAAACTTTCTGTCCAGGCTGAAGCTCAATCAGAGTGGCATTCTGATCGTACCACCGCTTCATCTCTTCCTGGCTGGCTTCCAGGTTCGCCTGAGCGAGTTCTCTGAAACGCCGAGTCTGGTTCCTGAAGGCCAGCATGTAGCTATATACATCCTGGGGAGGTTTCCTGGGAGATTGCTCCCAGCCTTCCTTGACCAGACTCAAAGGTCCTCTTACCGGGTGACCATACAGCAGCTCAAAGGGGCTGAACCCTAAGGACTTCGGAAGCACCTCACGGTAAGCAAACAACAGGCATGGCAAGAGGACGTCCCATTTACGCCTCATAGGTTCCTCAAGACCCATAATCATGCCCTTAAGGGTCCGGTTGAATCTCTCAACCAGCCCATTACCTTGGGGGTGGTAAGGAGTGGTGAACTTATAGGTAACACCACACTCCTTCCACGGGGACTTCATATAATTAGATATGAAGTTGGTACCACGGTCGGACACCACCTCTCGGGGGAACCCCACACGGGAAAAAACCCCCATCAGTGCACGTCCCACCACGGGGGCCGTCACTGTCCTGAGAGGGATGGCTTCCGGGTACCGGGTAGCATGGTCCACCAAGACCAGGATAAACCTGTTGCCCATGGCTGTCTTGGGGTCCAGTGGCCCCACAATGTCAATGCCCGTTCAAAGAGGGTACTGACTACAGGGAAAGGTTGGAGAGGAGCCTTGTGCTTCCTTCCACTTTCTGTCCAGGCTGAAGCTCAATCAGAGTGGCATTCTGATCGTACCACCGCTTCATCTCTTCCTGGCTGGCTTCCAGGTTCACCTGAGCGAGTTCTCTGAAACGCCGAGTCTGGTTCCTGAAGGCTAGCATGTAGCTATATACATCCTGGGGAGGTTTCCTGGGAGATTGCTCCCAGCCTTCCTTGACCAGACTCAAAGGTCCTCTTACCGGGTGACCATACAGCAGCTCAAAGGGGCTGAACCCTAAGGACTTCTGAGACACCTCACGGTAAGCAAACAACAGGCATGGCAAGAGGACGTCCCACTTACGCCTCATAGGTTCCTCAAGACCCATAATCATGCCCTTAAGGGTCCGGTTGAATCTCTCAACCAGCCCATTACCTTGGGGGTGGTAAGGAGTGGTGAACTTATAGGTAACACCACACTCCTTCCACGGGGACTTCATATAATTAGATATGAAGTTGGTACCACAGTCGGACACCACCTCTCGGGGGAACCCCACACGGGAAAACCCCCATCAGTGCACGTCCCACCACGGGGGCCGTCACTGTCCTGAGAGGGATGGCTTCCGGGTACCGGGTAGCATGGTCCACCAAGACCAGGATAAACCTGTTGCCCATGGCTGTCTTGGGGTCCAGTGGCCCCACAATGTCAATAGCCGTTCAAAGAGGGTACTGACTACAGGGAAAGGTTGGAGAGGAGCCTTGTGCTTCCTTCCACTTTTCCCACTTGCCTGGCAAGTTTGGCAGGTCCTACAATGAGTATCCGAACTCTTGCGCATCTGGGCCCAATGAAAATGAGAAACAAGCCTTTCAAAGGTCTTGTTCTGCCCCAGATGTCCAGCTAAAGGAACGTCATGAGCCAAACCCAGTAGGAAGGCTCTGAAGCGCTGGGGTACCACCAGCACACGGGCTGACCCAGGCTCAGCAACCTTAGGCTCGCTATACATGAGGTCGTTCTCCCAGTAGATCCAATGTGATCCAGACTGATCACCTGCTGCCTGGTTTGTGGCCTGTTGCCTCAAACCCTCAAGAGAAGGGCACTTCCTTTGTTACTCACAAAATTCCTCCCTGGAGGGACCTCCTTCTTGCTGCCAATGGGTCAGCTCAGGCAGGTCTCCCAGTTCAGCAACTTGTTCCCCTGTAGGTTCCAGGGCATCCCCCTCAAGGTCTGCCTCCTCCTGGACCGTGGGAACTATGGGGGCTGGTTTCCCACGCCCCCTACCTCTTCTCTTTAAGGCAGGGGTCTGGGCCATATTTTCAGGCTCCAGAACCTCTTGATCACCCTTACTGGCCGCCATGGACCGAGTGGTTACACACGCCCACTCAGGCAGACCCAACATCCTTCTCTCCACCTTAGCCCAAGGGGAGTCCTCTAAATCATTGCCCAACAGACAATCAACTGGCATGGCTGGCCTCACAGCAATTTGGAGAGTACCTGAGACCCCCCCCACTCAAAGGGAACTTGAGCCACCTCACACTGGCTCTGTGAGTTGTCTGCAGCAACAACAGGGAAGAATGCATGGGGGACAACCTGCTCTTTGGGCACCAACCGACAACTGACAGCTGTCACACTTGCACCGGTGTCTCTTAGAGCTTCCACCCTATGGCCATTGATGGTCACCCACTGCCTGTACTTTTTAGTGTTATCAGGCAGCTGAGTTTTAGGGACCATCTCAAAGTCTCCTAATGAGACAAGGGACATCTCTGCGGGATCCCACCCACCTTGGGCACCCATCTCCTCCCCCCCCCCAGGGCTACACTGGCAATCTGACGGGGTGGTGCACGGGGTGGTGCTTTGGGATCTCTCATGGGACATTGAGGATCATACCAATGGTGGCCCAATTGACCACACGTAAAACATTTACAGGGGCCCCTCTGAACAGGTTTACCTGTCGGGGCCTCTTGCTTCTTCTCAGGGGAGGCTGGGAACCCTTCCCTTGGTTCCCTTGGGGATTACTTTGGGGCCCTTTCTGGAACTCCCTCTGTTTACCCTTGTCCCCCCACTCTTCTGCTGGGGACCCTGCCCACCTTTGGCGGAATCTCCCACATGACCCTTGTGGACCCTGGTACTGACCCAGCGGTCCGCCTCCTCAGCAAGCTTCCTAGGGTTAGTTAGCTTGCTATCAATAAGGTGCTGGCATAGCTCTGGAAAACAATTAGCAGACAAGTGCTCCCATGCAAACAAATCATAGAGCGCTTCAAAAGTATCCACTTTGCTACCCTTCACCCAACCATCCATGGCTCTGCAAAAGAAAGATACATATTCTACCCAAGTGGTTCCCTCCAGCTTCTTGCAACTCCTAAACCTCTGTCTATAGAGTTCTGGGGTCAAACCATACCTTGTCATCAGGGCCTCCTTCATATGGGGATAAGACATCCTATTCTCACTGGGTAGGTCTAACAAAGTATCCCTCCCCTCACTCACAAAGCGGCCCCACAACCCAGCTCCCCAATCCTTCTCAGGGACCCGGTGGGCCAACATTGCTATTTCATAGGCTGCAAACCACTGCCCAATATCTTCATGCTTATGGAAATCTTTGATGACATCCTTGGGAATATATACCCTGCCTTCTGAAGGCACAGATGGTGCGCTGCCACCAGAGGGATTGAGTTCTAAGCCCTGTGCTTTGATCTCTAACTCCCTCAACATTCTCTCATGCTCTAATCTCATTCTCTCTCTCTCCAAGGCTAACTTGTTAATTTCAAACTCCAGCTTCTTATTCTCTAGGTCCTTTTGACCCTCCATTTTGAGCCTAGCCATCTCCAGCTTGTGTGCCCTATTTCTCTCCCTATCCTCCAGCTCTCCTGGGGACAGGTCTTTGGAAGAAACACTGCTGCCTGGCGGGGTAGGTACTTTCTCCCCTTGGGCCCAGGGGCCCATCTAGCTGCCCTTCCACCACCTCCACAGGGTGCTCCACATTTTCAGATGCATTTCTTGCTTCCACCCAGGCCCTCAGCGCCTTGTGGAACTCATCCTTTTAGTGAGGCCTGGAATAGCAACTTTAAATTTTCTACAGAAGGCTTTCAGCTGTTTGGCATTATAGGTATCCAACCTCTCTTCCTCAAACTCTGGATCCATAGAGGCAATAGATGCTGGTGGACTTATGGCAATAAGAATTGGCAGTTCTCAGAAAAATAACAGTCCAAGGAAAAAAAATTCTACCAAAAAGTATGTGGTCGCGTTTGGTCTGCACTCACTAGTAGTGTACACCAATCACTGTATATGAGTCACAAATGCAGGTCCAAATCCTCACCACTGACCACCAATGTTAGAACTGGGGGTCTCTAGTTGGCAATGGTATGCACCTTTGTCCAAATAGGGACCCTTGCTTCTAAGTCAGGGAAAGGGGATTACACGCCTGGATAACCCCTGCTCACCCCCTTGGTAGCTTGGCACGAGCAGGCATGCTTATCTAAGAGGCAGTGTGTTAAGCATTTGTGAACACATACAGTAATACAGTGAAAACACTACAGATGGACACCACACAGGTTTTATAAAAATAAGTATTCTTTATATAGATTTATCACAAGACCACAAACGACAAAAATCCACAATACTGTAATCAATAATACTTCAAGATGGTAGAAATGGTTTAAAAATAGGTTCTTCACTTTAAAAGCAGTCTTTAGCAACAAATAACCCCAACTGGAGTTATCACGACGTCGAGGTCAAAGAAATCCCAAAGTATTGCGCCGACCGCGAGGTGCGCAGCGTCGGGCCCGGAGTCAAAACAGACCCACAAAGAACAGTACCTTGGAAAAGCGGAAACAAAGACAGCTCACGGCGTCGGGGAGGTGCGGCATCGTTGGCGCGTGGCGGCATCGGTTCCTTGCTTCGGAGGAGAGGATGCGTCGGGACCTGGATGCTTGCGCAGGCAGGGGAGGCGTCGGTTCCGGACCGGAGAGGAGGTGACGTCACGATGGCGCCGAGGCCACGGTTCCGTACGATGTCACGATGTCGATAGATTCTTGACCACCCACGTCGACGATCGGCTCCGCGATGATGTCAGCTTCGGAGTCGATGCGGCACAGCAGCAGGCGTCGGGCCGGCGTCGTAAGTCGGAGCAGCGCTCACGGCTATAGCAGGCTTACGATGTCGCTCGCTGGCGTCGAGGTGGCACGGCGGTCGGCGTCGAGTCTTCGTTGCAAGTCGGAGCAGCGCTCACGACTTCGATGCATGAGACGGCGTCGCTCGCCGGCGTCGGTGTTGCAAATTCCTTCTGTAGCACCAGAACAGCAAGTTCCAGATGCAGGCAAACAGAAGGGGTGAAGTCTGGTATCCCTGAGACTTCGGTCAGGAGGCAAGCTCAAATCAAGCCCTTGGAGTAATTTTCTGCAAGATGATGAAAGTTCTTTAAAAGTTCCTTCTCCTTTCCTTGGCAATGAAGAAACCACTGCAGGCCAACCCAGCAAACAGCACACTTGGCAGAGGGGCAGTCCAACTCCTGCAGCTTCCTTGGTTCTTCTCCTTGGCAAAAGGGTCGTCTTGTTTTTCCAGAAGTGATCTAAAGTTCTTGGGTCTGGGTCCCAATATTTATACTACTTTTCTCTTTGTTCTCTGAAGGCAGAGAGGGCTTTGCCTAGTCAAAACCAGTTCTGGTCAGTCTTGGAGCACTTTGTTGACAAGACTCCTCCTTTCCTTTCACAGTGTAGGCCAGGGACATCAGACACACCACAGGAGGTGGAGCCAGCATTGTGGAGGGAAGGCACAGCCCTATTCAGGTCCCAGGTGCAACTCCTCCCTCCCATCTGCATGCAGATCTCTCTATTCAGCCCTGTGCTGACTCACCCTGTCTCCTGGCAGCCCCCAGCCCCTGTCACTCAAACTCCAGACAAGGAATACACAACCTAGCAGAGGCAGGCTTGGATAGTTAGGCAAGAAAATACCCACTTTCTAAAAGTGGTATTTTCAAACACAGAATGTTAAAACCAACTTCACTAAAAGATGTATTTTATCATTCTGAGTTCAGGCATACTAAACTCGAATTTCTACCTGGTTCCCTGAGTCAGTTAGGATTATAAGATGCAATAATCTAACTGCCCATTCTGGCCTATGGGGAACAGGTAGCCTTGCAATAGTGAAAAACAAAAATGGCTGTAATTCATTATTAGGACATGCCACACACATCAGGGCAGGTCCTACCATTTACTTACAATGCACCCTGCCCTAGGGCCTACCTTAGGGGTGACTAATATGCAGAAAAGGGAAGGTTTAGGGACTGGTAAGTGGGTGCACTTACCAAGTCGACATGGCAGTCAGACTGCACACAGGCTCTGCAATGGCAGGCCTGAGACACACTTTACAAGCTGCTTCTATGGGTGGCACAACCAGTGCTGCAAGCCCACCAGCAGCATTTGATTTACAAGCCCTGGGCACACATGGTGCACTATACTAGGGTCTGACAAGTAAATCAAATAACCCAATCATGGGGTCACTAATCAATGCATCAATTTACCATAGGGAGCACTTGCACTGTGGCACTGAATAGCAGTGGCACAGTGCCCAAAGCATCTAAAACCAGCAAACAGATCAAAAACAGAGGAGGCAATCAGAAAAAAATGGAAGGGAGACTCACGCCAATGATACCAGGTCTAACAGAGGGCAACCTCTGTTTGTGGATAATTTGAGCGGCAGCCCAGCCGCGGAAACGCCCCTCCGCATGTCAGCGGACCAGCGATTCTTGAAATGTCGGGAGTCGAGAGGACAGGTGGTCCTATACTGTGGGAAGTGGAATAAGCAGCATAATCATTGTTTTCCTCCTCAAGTAGCCCACTTGGGTAAAGTACTGTTTTTTAATTTTTGCAGAACTCGACAACACCCACTGTGGTAAAACGACGAGGGTCTTCAAAGACCATGAGGCATCGTGATTGCACGCCCACTGGGGCGGGTCTTAATGTTTAAATATGGTTTCCTGATTGTTGCCGGGACTGCTGTTCAAGTTGTCAGTGATCAAGGGCAGCGTGCTGCCCGAAACACGTTTGGCCTGTGATAAAGAACTTAGGAGGGAATGTGTTGTGACTTCTAACCTGCAATAAATATGGTGATAACTCCCTGATGTGTGGCATTTCCATTGAGGGCAACCTCTGTTTGTGGATATATATATATATATATATATATATATATATATATATATATATATATATATATATATATATAGTCAATAAAAAAACCTTAGGATTGAGGCACATTATAGTTAGAAATTAGCATTTAAAAAACCTTTGAAATTCACTGAAAAACCATAGGTTTTAGGGACGTTATAGTTAGAAATTAACATTTAAAAAACCTTAGAAATTCACTGAAAAAACCACAGGTTTCAGGGACGTTATAGTTAGTTGGACATTTCACTCGTACAAAACCAGAGAAATTTGGCCGTTATAGTTAGTAGAGCTAACTATAACTCGCGCCCCCGCAATGCACTGCTGATGACGTCACATATTACATCACTCATGACATGGTCAGTGACATCACTGATGACATCACTGATGACATCTCAAATGACATCACTGATGACATCATCCATGTGATAATCTTATGCACCTCCTCACACCCTAAGAAAACCATTTAAACACCCACTCTAAAATACAGACTACCAATATCGAAACCATAGACAAACCAATAGCAGTAAGTACATACCTGCTTAGTGATTGCTAGGTCTACACACACACATCCACTCATTCACCCATACAGTAACTCATACATGCAGTCACTCATCAATAAAGCACTATTATATGCACTCATACACCTATACATACACTCACACACGGCCACTCATCCATAGACTTACTCATACACTTCCTCAGTCATGCAAAAAATCAATCACACCAATTTACTCACCTATACAGTTATACAGAGACCACCGTACTTATTTATACAAATACTAACACATACTTACTCTTTTATACAATCACTGATACAAGCACTCACTCATCCATAAAGCCACTCTCACAATCACTCACTCTCATGTATAGTCATTTATAAACTCCAACACTCACAAATGTGACCTTTCACATATGTAGTTACACACACATATACCACTGAGACATCCATTCACTCACCAACACACCCATACACACACTCACCCACCCATACAGCCCTTCACTGATGCACTCTTGAACCCATACACCCAGTGAATCACCCACTCACACATCTATGCACAGAGTCACCCACCCCCCACCCACCCACACAGACACTCAGGCACCCATACAGATACTCAGACAACCAATCAATAACCCATATAGACAGTCATGTAGCTACTCACCAACCCATGCAGCCACTTATACACCAACTGAGAGACTGATACAGACATTTACACAGTTTACTCACTAACCCATGCATTCAGTAAGATACGCTTAATCAGTCACTTACACAATCAGTCATGCACCTACTAAATCATCCATTCAGACACTTATACACCCACTCATTCTTCAATACACCTTGGCATATATATATATAAAACATATTTAAACTTTACAGAAACACACATTCACTGGATGATGTCATCAGTGATGTCATTTGAGATGTCATCAGTGATATCATCAGTGATGTCACTGACCATGTCATGAGTGATGTAATAGGTGACGTCATCAGCAGTGCATTGCGGGGGCGCGAGTTATAGTTAGCTCTACTAACTATATCGGCCAAATTTCTCTGGTTTTGTACGAGTGAAATGTCCAACTAACTATAACGTCCCTGAAACCTGTGGTTTTTTCAGTGAATTTCTAAGGTTTTTTAAATGCTAATTTCTAACTATAACGTCCCTGAAACCTATGGTTTTTTCAGTGAATATATATATATATATATATATATTATCTACTGGCGGTCGCCAGTAGATAGTTATAGTTAGGACCTTTATCCATAGGAAATCCGCAACATTCTATTCCCAATAAGTTTGGCGTCGTTTGACGAATCATCGCGAAATTTTCAAAACTAGTGGGGCGCTCCGGTCCGCTCCTGTCTTGAAAGTTTCGGGGTGATTCATCAAGCGGCAGCTGAGAAAAAAGGGGGGTCCCAAAACACGTTTTCTCCGTTTTCTCCATGTTAATTCCCATAGGAAATTTTAGCCACGGCTACAGCCCGAACTGCTGAACGGAATTACACCAAATTTTGCAAAAAGGTATCGCTTGGTTCAGAAAGTGACCTTTTTTTTAAATGGTGTAAATCCGTTCAGTAGTTGCGGAGAAATTCAAAAAATAAGAGTGAAAAAATCGATTTCCCATAGGAAACTTTATGCAAGGCTACAGCAAAAACTGCTGAACGGAATGACACCAAATTTGGCAAAAAGGTAGTGCTTGGTTAAGAAAGCACCCTTTTTAAAAATGGTGTAAATCTGTTCAGTAGTTGCTGATAAAATCCAAAATAAACGTTTCAATATTTATGGCCGCGGTGGATCCGCGCACCCTCCCGACCTCGAGCTGCATGCTAATTGGCTGTCAACACTCCAAATCAGGAAGTGTTGGCAGCCATCTTGTTCCTCGGTAAAGCAGTAAAAAAAGTGCATAATACGCAAAAAGGGGGCAGGGTAGAAACACCCTGACCCCCTAGGCCTGCTCAGGGGGTCCTACAAGGACCCCCAGGGCCCCAAAAATAAAAAAAATCAAAAAAAAATCAGCAGGATGCGCTTACGGTGCGCGGATCCTGCTGATTAAAAAAAAAACGAAGCGCGGACTCCCGCGCTTTTTTGGTAATTGGCCCCCGGGTGGGCCAAGTCTTGGGGGCATGCGGGGGTTAAGTTTTATGTGTGGGGGGCCTCTAAGGCCCCCCAAGCCCCGAAGACTGCCACCCCCTGGGGCTTTAAAAAAAAATATGATGCAGGAGGGCTCTCGGCCCTCCCGCAGCCCCGGGGACCGCCACCCCCAGGGGCTTCTTTTAATTTTTTAAATTACCTATGTGGGGGCTTGAGCCCCCACATGCCCCGGGACCGCCACCTCCCGGGGCACTAAATATTTTAATGTGGGGTCCGTTACGGACCCCCAGAGCCCCGGGGACCACCCCTCCCCGGGGCTGTGCAACTCAAGGGAGGGGGCCGCCGGCCCCCTCCTGGAGCCCTTGATGGCCCTGGGGACCGCCACCCCCAGGGCCGGCTCCTGCAGTGTCCCGGGTGCCTACCCCCGGGACACTGTAGTTTGCTATGACAGGACGGGAGCTCGCGGCTCCCGTCCTGTCATAGCAAACTGCTTTGGATATTGGAGCGAGAGCAGGGAAACCTGCTCTCTCTTCCAATATCCAAGCAGATTGCTTTTCCACACGGGGAGCTGCATCTTAGCAGCTCCCCATGTGGAAAAGCAATGCCGGCTCCCGAGGGACGCGGGGATCCGGTGGGACTGTGGGGGGATTGGGGACCCCCACAGTCCTCAACGGAGAGGGCCAGCCCCGGGGATGGGGTCCCCGGGGCAAGTAGTGGCTCGGGAGGGGGCCACGCGGCCCCCTCCCCAAAATGAAAAAAATAAATACATTTTTTTTTAAAAAGGCCGGGCCCCGGGGATGGGGTCCCCAGGGCCATAAGTGGCCTGAGGAGGGGGCAACGCACCCCTCCATAAGTTTTATAAAAAAAAAGAAGGCCATGCCCCGGGGGATGGGGTCCCCGGGGCCGATTAAGGCCTGGGGAGGGGGCCACGCTTCCCCTTCCAATTTTTTTATATTCAAACAAAATATTAGGGAGCAGGCCCTGGGGGATGGGGTCCCCAGGGCCAAAATTAGAAAAGAAGGGGGCCACACAGCCCCCTTCTTAAAAAAACAAAAAAAAACACCGGCATCGCGCCGGAGGCCACGCCCCTTCTTTCACCACTCTGCAAACGCGCCCTGGCGCGTTTGCAGATGGGGAACGAATCCCCTTGAATACTGGGGTCCCTGGGAGCCAACTAGCCCACCAGGAACCTCCAGTATGCGCCAGGGGCTGCGTTGCAGAGAGGTGTTCTGAGGCCATGCCCCTTTTACACCTCTCTGCAACGCAGCTCTGTGGCGCATAATGGAGGGAGCTGGTGGGCTAGTTGCACCCCAGGGACCCTCAGGATTGAAGGGAGTTAATCCCCGACTTAAAACGCGCCACGGGCGCATTTGCACAGTGGTGAAGGGAGGGGCGGGGCTTGAGATGACATGTGTGCAAACAGGCCCCGTGGCGTGTTTTAAGATGGGGAATTAAATCCCCTTCAATCCTGAGGGTCTCTGGGGACAACTAGCCCACCAGGTACGTCCAGAAAGCACCACAGAGCTGCGTTGCAGAGAGGTGCAAAAGGGGCGTGGCCTCTGAACACCTCTCTGCAACGCAGCTCTCTGGCGCATACTGGAGGTATCTGGTGGGCTAGTTGGCCCCTAGGGACCCTCGGGATTGAGGAGGAATTAATTCTCCAACTTAAAACGCGCCACAGGGCATGTTTGCAGACATGTCACCTCAGGCCCCACCCCTTCCTTCACCATTGTGCAAATATTCCTCTAAAATCAGCCGAACTACGAATTCCGATTTACTCACCTGTTATCAGGAGAGAACCCAGTGCTGCATCTTTAGCCCAGCACTGACCCTGAAAAGTAATTCTAACCGTACTTACCAGTAACTTGAATTTCCTTCCATAGGCTAACATTGACTGGTTTCACTTGGAAATTCTTCTAAGTGTGGAGTTTTGGAACTTTATAATATTCCTCTAAAATCAGCCGAACTACGAATTCCCATTTACTCACCTGTTATCAGGAGAGAACCCAGTGCTGCATCTTTTAGCCCAGCACTGACCCTGAAAAGTAATTCTAACCGTACTTACCAGTAACTTGTATTTCCTTCCATAGGAATCCATTGTCTGGTTTTCAGCAGAAAAGTTTCAAAGTGTCGATTTTCACAAACTACAAATATTCCTTAAAAATCGCCTGTATGACTTAAACGCATTCTTTCAACTGTTTACAAGAGATGCACCAATGCTGGATCCAGGATCCACCACTGAGTAAGAAAAAGTAACGATAACACTACTTACCTGCTAAGTGAATTTCCTGCCATAGGATAACATTGGTGATTCTATGTGAAAAAGTTTCTGTGTCAACTTTTAAAATACAATAATATTCCTTAAAAATCAGTACTGTAACCAAAACGCTTTTACTCAACTGTTTACAGGAGATGTCCCAGGACTGAATCTAGGATCCAGTCCTGTGGTTAGAAAAGTAATCCATAAAGTAACTAATTGCATTTAACTAGAAATTCACATTGAGCTCAATGTTGCATTGTGTTTGAAATTGTGTTGCCCATTGCAACAACTGTAACTACTGTACTTAAAAGTCTATTGCCTATTTGCAAAGAATTTAAACTAAACTAATTCATTCTGAGAAAGTATATTTTGTAATGTAATGTATAATGTAATTACAATGTAATTTAAAAAATAAAGTTTTAAAAAATGTAGTAAATCAGTATCAAAAAAATAAAGATAACAATTAATACATTTAAAAATTGTCATTTACAACACCTTGGAAATTCACTGAAAAAAACCATATGTTTCAGACATGTTATAGTTAGGAATTAGCATTTAAAAACGTTTGAAATTCACTGAAAAAACCATAGGTTTCAGGCACGTTACAGTTAGAAATTAGCATTTAAAAACGTTTGAAATTCACTGAAAAACCATAGGTTTCAGGCACGTTATAGTTAGAAATTAGCATTTAAAAAACCTTTGAAATTCACTGAAAAAACCATAGGTTTCAAACACGTTATAGTTAGAAATTAGCATTTAAAAACCTTTGAAATTCACTGAAAAACCATAGGTTTCAGGCACGTTATAGTTAGAAATTAGCATTTAAAAACCCTTTGAAATTCACTGAAAAAACCATAGGTTTCAGACACGTTATAGTTAGAAATTTGCATTTAAAAACCTTTGAAATTCACTGAAAAACCATAGGTTTTAGGGACAGTTATAGTTAGTTGGACATTGCACTCGTACAAAACCCGTGAAATTCCCCTGTTATAGTTAGTTCAGCTAACTATAACTCGCGCCCCGCAATGCACTGCTGATGACGTCACATATTACATCACTCATGACATGGTCAGTGACATCACTGATGACATCACTGATGACATCTCAAATGACATCACTGATGACATCATCCATGTGATAATTTCATGCATCTTCTCACACCCTAATATAACATTTGATACACCCACTGTAAATTGCAGACTGCCATTCTCAAAACCATAGACACTCCAACACCAATAACTACATACCCACTCACTGATTCTTAGGTCTACACACACATCCACTCACTCACCCGTACAGTCACTCATACTTACGGTCACTCAGTACAGGACTATCATATGCACTCATACACCTACATAGACACTCACACACCGCCACTCATCCATAGAGGTACTCACACACCTAGTCAGTCATGCAAATAATTAATCACACTGCCATTTACTCACCTATACAGTTATACACACACCAGCTCACTTACTCATACAAATACTAGCACATTCTTACGCTCTTATACAATCACTGATACAAGCACACACTCATCCATACAGTCACTCTCACAATCACAATCACACACTCTCGCTTATAGCTATTTATATACTCCAACACACATATATACTGCCTTTCACATATGTAGTTACTCACACATGTACCACTGAGATATACATTCACTCACTAACAAACCATTACACACACTCACCCACCCATACAGTCCATCACAGATGCACTCTTGAAACCATGCACCCAGTGAATCACCCACTGATACATCTATGTGCAGTCACACACACCCCATCCACACAAACACTCAGGCACCCATACAGATACTCAGACAACCAATCAATAACTCATAGACACTCATGTAGCTATTTACAAACCCATGCAGCCACTTACACACCAACAGACAGACGGATAAAGACATTCACACAGTTTAGTCACTAACCCATGCATTTAGTAAGATACGTTTAATCACTCACTTATAGAGTCAGTCACGCACCTACTAAATCATCCATCCAGGCACTTATACACCCACTCATTATTCAATACACCTTGGCATATATATTAAACATATTTTAACTTTATAGAAACACACAGTCACTGCATGATGTCATCAGTGATGTCATTTGAGATGTCATCAGTGATGTCATCAGTGATGTCACTGACCATGTCATGAGTGATGTAATATGTGACGTCATCAGCAGTGCATTGTGGGCGCGAGTTATAGTTAGCTGAACTAACTATAACGGGGGAATTTCACGGGTTGTGTACGAGTGCAATGTCCAACTAACTATAACTGTCCCTAAAACCTATGGTTTTTTCAGTGAATATATATATATATATGACTGTTAACTGTGAACAATAAAGAAAATCGCACAATTGAAGAGGAGTTCGTGCTCTCTTGTTTTCGCCGCGAGGAAGCGAACGAGTGCATCGCTATCGAGTTTGATATATATATATATATATATATATATATATATATATATATATATGCGGCATACTTCACCATACACTTCCCTTGCCCAGAAAGTGAAGCACGGACCCAAGTAGTGCAGTTTCAATGATTTATTCGGCTCTCGTAACAACCACAGCAGCCATGACGCGTTTCGACACTCCCTGGTGTCTTAATCACATGACGCGCACATCAAGGAGGAGGTGCATTTTAAACCATTTTTTCAAGAGCTTTTTTTCTTTTTTCTCTCAATGCTTAAAGTGACAGTGCATTAGAACAATATACAAGGTCCATATATAAAGAAAAACGACAAATGTATAAATACATAAATATATAAAAACATTAAAAAATATATAAATATATAAATATATAAATGTTGCAAAACGTGGCTCATGTTGGTTACAAAATATCAATTCTCTGATAGATGATGATTGTATTGCAGGATAATGGTATGAATACCAACCAGCACTTGATTTTTAACACACTTTGTTACGATAGTCACATATTCAGAAAAATCGTACCACCTAATATCTTTGAAATGTGCTTAAGTTAACTTGTTCAATAATTTAAATCCTCATTTCCTTAATAAATAAATAATTTATCAATTTCATATTTAAAAACACGTTTAAAAAATCATCTACTCAGTGCAATGTAATTTCTCTGCCAATCACCATTTTTGTTGGACATCACGGTATCAATACCCATTATTCAATTTTTCAAAGTATTTTTGCGTACTGGATGTTAGGACATTTATCAATAACCAACACAATTTGGCTCACTTGTCCCTGGCAATTTTGTTCCTCTTTCTAGAGGACCTTATATCTAAAAAGTGCATAGTGCAATGTTAATGTGCAAAAAGTGTACAAACTTATACCCTATGTTAAAAATATAAGACATACTGTGAAAAAAGCTAAAATAATTTAAATTAGTGTAAAAACCTCCACTACCCTTGTATATTCTTTAAAAAAAGAGGGAGAATTGCGGCAGATTATTGTTGACCTAGATGGTAATTTATTAAAGTTGTTACAAATCTTTACTGTTTTGAATTAGCTCACCCTATTATTAACAAACTAGTTAGATGTAAAAAAAAAATCAACTTACAAACAGGTGTGCAATTCATCAGTAGCATTAAGCCCCATCGGATGCTTGGTATCCAAATTTAAAGTGTATCGCATCTCCAATTCTCTAAGGGCTTTTACTCTGTCCCCACCTCTTTTGTTCGGGGGAACACTGTCTATTAAAAAATATTTGAGATCCTTACTTTCACGCTCATGAATTTCATTAAAGTGCCGGGCCACCGTGTAGGATTGGTCATTGTTTTTGATGGCCCGCAAGTGTTGGAGCACCCTTTTGTGCCCCTGCAAAATTGTGCTCCCAACATATCTTAATTTGCAGGGGCACTCCAACACGTACACCACATGGTCTGCTTTGCAGGTAAGGGATTTTTGTATGGTAAAAGCCTGTGCACTGAATGGAGTTTTGTAGGTAGTTGTATTAACCCCGTGCTGACAGGCCTTACATACCTTACATCTGAAAAAGCCTTTTCTTTGGCTCAGCAAGTTGCCCTTCGGCTGACTACCTGGATCATTTTGTACCAGGGTGTCCTTCATCGAAGGAGCTCTGCTATAAGTAATGGCTGGTCTATTTGGTAAAAGATGGCCAATGGTCAGATCCCCCAGTACAAGAGGCCAATTTTTCCTTATTATTTTTCTTATGGCCTTCTCCTGTCTGTTGTACTGAAGGATAAATCTAAAAGGCTCTACTTCCTTACCATTAAGAATGTCATCCCTATTCTTTTTCTGTAAGAGTAATTCCCTCGAAGTGCTATTACTTTTGGTAGTGGCTGCCTCCACACATTTTTTGCTGTAGCCCCTCTCTAAAAATCTCTTTTTACTGCTTGCTTGGGCTGATTTTAAATCATTTTCGCAACTGCAAATCCTCTTCAAGCGGAGCATTTCCCCATAGGGAATGCTCTGAATGAGATGTTGCGGATGGGAGCTGCTGGCATGAAGCACAGCATTCCCAGCTGTGGGCTTGCGATGGAGCTTGGTTTCCAATTTGCCATTTGAGATGAATACCTCTACATCCAGAAAACAGACACTGCTATTACTTATTGTGGCTGTAAATTTCAAATTTAGCTGGTTGATGTTAAGCTTTTCAATAAAGTGCTCAGCTTCTAACTTGGTACCCTCCCATACTATGAATAGGTCGTCTATAAACCTCCACCATGCTTTGATGTTGTCATTGAAATATTGGTTGTGTTCCTTAAGTAGGACCAGCTCCTCCCACCATCCCATATGGAGACAGGCATAACTGGGGGAGAAACTGGCCCCCATTGCAACGCCCCTAAGTTGTTGAAATAGGACGTTTTGGAACATGAAAATATTGTTACACAAACAAAATTCAACCATGTCAATTAGCATAGCATTATGTTTTAAAAAGTCCCCTCTTTTCTTTCCAAGGTAGTAGCGAAGGGCTTTCAGACCATCCATATGTCTAATGGAAGTGTATAGGGATGTTACGTCCATGGATATAAGTAGAAAATTGTCTTGCCACTTGAAATTTCTCATTTTAGCCACAAAATCTCCAGTGTCTTGAACAAATGATGTTAATCGTTGAACATGTTCCTGTAAATAGAAGTCCAAATATTTTGAGGTATTTTCTAACAGACTTTTTCTAGCCAATATAATGGGCCTTCCTGGGGGATGTGTGGAGTTTTTGTGTATTTTCGGAATGAAATACATGATTGGTGTAACAGGATTCTCATTTTTTTTAAATTTAAATTTGTCAGTTGAAAGCAGTCTTGCATTTTTCCATGCTATTAATTTTCCTTTGTAATCATTGTTGGTTTTCCTCAATTTAATGATATCACTTCGGCAATAACAATTGGTGTCCGTTAGTTGATTCATGGCCTCCTGAGTATAGTCTTTGATGTGCCAAAGGACTAAATTGCCCCCCTTGTCCGCATTGCGAACCACTAATTCAGGATTCTCCTTCAGTTTCGTCATAAGCTGATGGTATTGTAACTCCCGCTGATTTACTCTGCGTTTTTTGATGTTTGATACCTGGTGATTGAGGCATTTGATACTTGTTACCACCTGGTCATGGAATATATCTATAGAGTCTTTTAACATGATGGGATTAAAGGTTGACTTAGGCTTAAAGGGCGTTTTGCTGACAGTTGAACCCTCAGTGTTGCCGGTATTGCCCACATTGTCAATAGTTGGACTGACGGGGTAGGTTTCCTTTGCCAAATCCTGCATGACACTCAGAGTTGCCAAATCCGAGCTATCGAAATTGTAATCCGACTGGGAGTTTGTTGGCTGTTCATTTTGTGCCTCCACTGTGTTCGCACTTGGGTATTTTTGGGTTTGGAAATATTTTTTTAGTTTTAATTTGCGAACCCCCCTGTAGATATCCATCCTTGTGGCAGCGTAATCAAAAGAACTTTCCGGGCAGAAGGATAGACCAAGCATTAGTAGTTGTTGTTCCGCTTTATTTAGGACTACCTCCGTAAGATTTATGACTGTAGGGGCCTCAGTCTTGGAGTCGTTTATTAACGTCTCCAGTTCCTCTTTGGTTGACGCCTCTGTTGTCCTTTGATTTTTGGTTCTTCGTTTTGCTGCCCTCCTTCTTTCCCTACGTTTGATGGTCCGGGTTTTTGTTGTATATTTGTTTGATTCCTGGGGCGTAGAGATAACAACCTTTGGCGAAATAAAAAATCTACTTCATCCGTGAGTGAAATTTGTGCTGGAACCTGCCCCATTGTCTGTCTGCGTGATTCCATTTCCAGTATATATATATAATGTTCAATTTCTTGATGTGGAGATATATGTTGAGAACAATGCCTTACATACCAAGCTTTATAGAAAAAAGACAGCAGGGAATTCGGTACTTCATGCCAGCAGCTCCCATCCTAAACACCTTATTAAAAGTATACCATATGGAGAATTTCTAAGAATCAAGAGAATCTGTAATTCTCACATAGACCGTTCACAATGCCAAACAGAGGCATTACAAAGATTTTCGGAACGAGGATACACAAGAAAGGATTTAAACGCAGCATTATCTAGGGCCAACAGTACCAACAGTGAAGTATGTGTACTTACCTCAGATCATGATGAAAATCCACCTAGAATTGAGATCATGGACACACCCCACAACAACAGAGACATAGTCAGACTCATAACCACTTTTAGTAACCAAGAAAAACAAGTAAGGAGCATAATATATAAACACTGGCCTATAGTACAAACTGATATAACATTATCACAAATTGTGCCAGAGTTGCCCTCCATAACTTTTAGACGGCCACCCTCAATGAGGGACGTTTTGGTTAAAACTAGTCCTGAGATTACTGCTCCTACTAATTGGCTATCCACCAGGACAGGCTTTTACAAGTGTAGCACATGCCGAGCATGTAAGTTTGGGGTCAACAAACAGGAATACACCAATGCATTTAACCACACACCCATTAAGATCAAGGGGATGTTTACCTGCAGAACAGAATATGCGGTATATATACTTGAATGCTCCTGTCATTTACAATATGTAGGTAGCACCAAGTTGCAAGTATTTAATCGCATCTTGCAACACCTACGAGCAATAGTTAATTCTGACCCCAGCTACCCTGTTGCCCGACATTTTAAACTCGTTCATAACAACAACCTGAAAGATCTGAGCTACTATGTTATTGATGCAGTACCGAGGTCACAAAGGGGAGGCAATAGAGAAAAGAAACTTCATCAGTTGGAAACACAGTACATCTTATTGCTTGATACTAAGATGCCCTATGGATTGAATACGGGCGAGGATTTGCACAATTTCCTGTAATATTATAGCCTTGTTTGATGAATTTTATCTGTGAATAATTGTGGTGGACTTTTTTTATATTTCAGACTTTTTACCCGATTGTTTATACCTCGTTTTTACCCAGTTTTTCCCTAGTTTTACCTACTACTTGGTTTTACTTGGTTTTTACAGGGTTGTTACTTGGTTTTATTCGGTTCTAAAGCACTGTATATAATCCCCCAATTACAAGCAAAAATTAACTAATTAATTTATTCTTATCTCTGTACTGTATAACTTAAATTCCTATCTTTGTACTGTATATCTGCCGTGGCTAGAACAATGATCTGAGTATTGTATATTTGCACCATTGCCTCAATTTTGCTCATTTGCACTATGTTGCTTACTTAAGCACGGATCTTATATCTGATTTGTTCTGTAAAATCTTATACATTTGATATAATATTATGCACTATTACTCTTTTATGTCCGATGTAAACCTAGTATATAAGGTCTAGTCGTGATTAATGCACTTGCACTTTACGTCCATTTTGAAACCTCTCAATCAGCATTGACTGCTCTTCTGTGTATGACCATACAGTTAACAGCTATGAAGATTTGAATAGCTGGTTTTAACTTTGTGACGATTGGTTATATAAATATGGTTCCTTTTTTAGATATTAGCACGTGCACTGTATAGTTTAGGCACTTAAGGTTTGTTCTTTTTCTCTCCCTTGTGGTATTAGTTATATATCATAGCGGGACAACTGTTGCTTAATAAATACAATTGTCCCCGTTTTCTACATGTCTTAGTAAACTACTGCATTTAGCCATTTGGCTACAGCATGACGTACAAAGATTGTTCTTTGTATCAAATTAATGCACTAGGTTATAATGAAATTTGTACAATTGTACTTCTTTCAATTTTGCATGTAGTATTTCTTCCAGTTTTATTCTGTCAGGGGGAGTAATGTATCAATCACCACGTCACTATTTAAACTTGTCATTTGCTCTGGCACGTCATGTGATCAAGACCGGGGAAACCTGGTCGAAATGTGTCATGCTGTGAGAGATATGCAATAAAGCACCTCATCATATAAAACTTGCTGTGGTCCGTACCTGATTTCCTTTGGAAGGGAGTTTCGTCAGGATTTTGTGTTTTCATATATATATATAGGTCATGGCAGACACCGGTGATGGTGAAATAAAATAAAATATTGCTGCACTTATCTGGGTCCACGCTCGTTTTTTCCTACGGAAAAGGAAACGGAGGCGAGGTGTTTGATATATATATATATATATATATATATATATATATATATATATATATATATATATATATATATATATTATCTACTAGCGGTCGCCAGTAGATAGTTATAGTTAGGACCTTTATCCATAGGAAATCAGCAACATTCTATTTGAAATAACTCTTGCGCCGGTTGACGAATCTTCGCAAAGCTTCCAACTTGTTGGGGCGCTCCGCTCCTACCCTGAAAGTCTCGGGTTGATTCGTCAAGCGGGGCCGAGAAAAGGGGGTCCCAAAACGCGTTTTCTCCGTTTTCTCCATGTTAATTCCCATAGGAAATTTTAGCCACGGCTACAGCCCGAACTGCAGAACGGAATTACACTAAATTTTGCAAAAGGTAGCGCTTGGTTCAGAAAGCGACCTTTTTTAAAATGGTGTAAATCCATTCAGTAGTTGCGGAGAAATTCAAAAAATAAGAGTGAAAAAATCGATTTCCCATAGGAAACTTTATGCAAGGTTACAGCAAAAACTGCTGAACGGAATTACACCAAATTTGGCAAAAAGGTAGTGCTTGGTTCAGAAAGCAGCCTTTTTAAAAATGGTGTAAATCCGTTCAGTAGTTGCTGAGAAAATCCAAAATAAATGTTTTGATATTTAGAGGCACGGAGGATCCGCGCACCCTCCCGACCATGAGCTGCATGCTAATTGGCTGTCAACACTCCAAACCAGGAAGTGTTGGCAGCCATCTTGTTCCTCGGTAGAACCGAGGAACAAGAAAGCAGTAAAAAAAGTGCGCAATACGCAAAAAGGGGGCAGGGTAGAAACACCCTGACCCCCTAGGCCTGCTCAGGGCCCAAAAAAAAATTTCTTTTTTTTAAAAAATCGGCAGGATGCGCTTACGGTGCGCGGATCCTGCAGATAAAAACGAAGCGCGGGCTCCCGCGCTTTTGGTAATTGGCCCCGGGTGGGCCAAGTCCCGGGGGCATGGGAGGGTTAGTTTTATGATGTGGGGGCCTCTAGCCTCCCAAGCCCCGGGGACCGCCACCCCCGGGGCTTTAATAAAAATGATGCGGGAGGGCTCTCGGCCCTCCCGCAGCCCCGGGGACCGCCACCCCGGGGCTTCTTTTTATTTTTGTTAAATAACTCTATGTGGGGGCTTGAGCCCCCACACGCCCGGGGACCGCCACCTCCCGGGGCACTAAATATTTTAATGTGGGGGTCCGTTATGGACCCCAGAGCCCCGGCGACCACCACCTCCCCGGGGCTGTGCAATTCAAGGGAGGGGGGCCGCGCGGCCCCCCTCCTGGAGCCCTTGATGGCCCTGGGGACCGCCACCCCCCAGGGCCGGTGTTCTAACTAGATGATCTCCCCCGTTGGTTTGGTCTCCCCCTACGTCAGAGGGGAGCTTAGAAATACAGCTATAAGCTAACT